>OX376154.1:28230837-28233337 GCA_947363495.1 Euzophera pinguis
TATGTCTTCTATTTTCTTACACCCGATAATCACCTTCTGGTCCCTAGATTTCCTGAGCATATCCACGTACCCTCCACTTTCTGTCGCATTTATTGCCCTTCTAATTTTTGTTACGACATCCTCCCCTGTGTCTTTCGAAATGGTCGATGAGACCACCACCGAGTGCATGGCGGAAACTCCGAGCTTTTGCTTCGGAGGTGCCGCCACTACGCTCGCGTAGGTAGTCGCCTCTCTCTTTGGTAGTTCTTTTAGGATTGTGGTGAGTTCCGACATCTGCTTACTATTTTCTAGCAAAATTTTCTTGTATTCCTTCATCTCCTCCACAATCCTAACGTCTTTTTTTGTTTCTGTGAAAATATCATTTTTTACCGACTCTTCGTCCTCATTTATCACCATTTCGAATAGATTTGTCAAAATTTCTAAAATGTTTTCTTTTATCGAAGTTTTTATATTGCCCGATTGTTTCAGTTGGGCCTTGCCCTCCTGGAGCAACCTGAAGGCTTTTGAGGTCCTACTTTCGTCCCTCGGCAATTTTTCTCCTGAGGCCCCCGACGACCCCTCGCTATTTGTCCGAATTTGTTTTGCTGCATGAGCATCGTCTTTTAAATTTTTTGTTACCTTTTTAACTGTTTTAGCTTTTGTCTTAGTTATTGTCTTATTTAGTATAGCGGGGACGTCGGGCTCCTCAGGCGAAAAAGTGAGGGTACGCTTCGTGGTTGGAGTGCGAAACATTTTGAGTATTTAGGGGGGATTTAAGGGAGGGGAGATTGCGTCAGTCCGGAAGTAATCACGGTTAAAATATAATATTGTAAAAGTTGTATAAGTCCTAAAAAAAAAAAAAAAAAATTTTAAAAACCTTAATCAATTATTTATTTTGCGCTCTGATTTAATACGCTTTAATTATTATTTTGTCAGTCTTTTACTGTATGTATAGGTACAGTAATTAGTTTAAAATATTTATTTATTAATTAAGTTATATTAAATTAAATTAGATTAAAATAGTCAGTCTTTTGCTGTATGTAAAGGTGCAGCAATTAGTTAAAAATGTTTATTTATTAAATTAAAAATAGAGCCTATAATATAAAGTTGTTAAAATGAGTTATTCCTATTATAATGTATAGGTAATAGTCAACGGGCACCAGCCCTTGGTCTCTACTTCACTACGCGGTAGGCGGAGTCAAATACAATTCATATAGACAATAGTTGCAGTCTATACACTATCCCTCGATTTACTTAATTATCAGATTTCCAACAATAAAGCAGATCGTAGTCTTAATTTTTTACTATATTTATTAGTAAAGTCCCTTATTAAAAGCTTTTATTAAATGTATTAGTCTCACGCCTAACACGTTAGAATTAAAATGAACGAAATTCCAAAAAATGTTTTTGACCCCTGTCCGAAGTTGATATCCCAAACAATTTATGGGAGGGTGGGCGGGCAAATTTTTCGAAAAGTGTGTGGCCGATTCTCAAAAACGAGGTGTCGTTGGACTCGTCTCGGCGGGACGGATCTAATAATGCGAAAAGTAGAAAATTTTTAGAGGAAAATTTATAAATTCTCAAAGAAAATGTGGTTTTTTGAATTTTGGAAATTGCGTAGCAAGTCCAAATATAGTCCGATGAGACCGAGAAGCGGCTCAATAGACGCGGGGCGACGGAATCTACTAGAAAAAATAAAATGTTGAACAACCAGTGTCCTTGGAAAATTTGGAAAATTCGAAAATGCAAAATTTATGTGTTTTTTGGAAAAATTTGTATGGGGCGCGCGAGAAAATTAAATCCGTATGCGCACCGTTTAATTAGCGCCAAATTATGGAATCCAACGATATATCACACTTATATTTTTGAGGAAAATTTTTGAAATTTCTAATACCAATGTATGGAGAAAAGCACTTACCAAGTAACCTCGGTATGCTAATTTTGGACAAATCTAATAATTTTTCGAAAAGTGTGTGGCCGATTCTCAAAAACGAGGTGTCGTTGGACTCGTCTCGGCGGGACGGATCTAATAATGCGAAAAGTAGAAAATTTTTAGAGGAAAATTTATAAATTCTCAAAGAAAATGTGGTTTTTTGAATTTTGGAAATTGCGTAGCAAGTCCAAATATAGTCCGATGAGACCGAGAAGCGGCTCAATAGACGCGGGGCGACGGAATCTACTAGAAAAAATAAAATGTTGAACAACCAGTGTCCTTGGAAAATTTGGAAAATTCGAAAATGCAAAATTTATGTGTTTTTTGGAAAAATTTGTATGGGGCGCGCGAGAAAATTAAATCCGTATGCGCACCGTTTAATTAGCGCCAAATTATGGAATCCAACGATATATCACACTTATATTTTTGAGGAAAATTTTTGAAATTTCTAATACCAATGTATGGAGAAAAGCACTTACCAAGTAACCTCGGTATGCTAATTTTGGACAAATCTAATAATTTTTCGAAAAGTGTGTGGCCGATTCTCAAAAACGAGGTGTCGTTGGACTCGTCTCGGCGGGACGGATC
>OX376154.1:28243337-28258337 GCA_947363495.1 Euzophera pinguis
AATGGTCGATGAGACCACCACCGAGTGCATGGCGGAAACTCCGAGCTTTTGCTTCGGAGGTGCCGCCACTACGCTCGCGTAGGTAGTCGCCTCTCTCTTTGGTAGTTCTTTTAGGATTGTGGTGAGTTCCGACATCTGCTTACTATTTTCTAACAAAATTTTCTTGTATTCATTCATCTCCTCCACAATCCTAACGTCTTTTTTTGTTTTTGTCAAAATATCATTTTTTTCCGACTCTTCATCCTCATTTATCACCATTTCGAATAGATTTGTCAAAATTTCTAAAATGTTTTCTTTTATCGAAGTTTTTATATTGCCCGATTGTTTCAGTTGGGCCTTGCCCTCCTGGAGCAACCTGAAGGCTTTTGAGGTCCTACTTTCGTCCCTCGGCAATTTTTCTCCTGAGGCCCCCGACGACCCCTCGCTATTTGTCCGAATTTGTTTTGCTGCATGAGCATCGTCTTTTAAATTTTTTGTTACCTTTTTAACTGTTTTAGCTTTTGTCTTAGTGATTGTCTTATTTAGTATAGCGGGGACGTCGGGCTCCTCAGGCGAAAAAGTGAGGGTACGCTTGGTCGACGGAGTGCGAAACATTTTAAGTATTTAGGGGGGATTTAAGGGAGGGGAGACAGCGTCAGTCTGGAAGTAATCACGGTTAAAATATAAAATTGTATAAGTTGTAAAGTCCTTTAAAAAATTTTTTAATCAAATATTTATTTTGCGCTCTGATTTGATACGCCAAGTCGTTAATTATTTAAGTTTTTGTCAGTCTCTTACTGTATGTATAGGTACAGTAATTAGTTTAAAATTTTTATTTATTAATTAAATTGGATTAGATTAAATTAGATTAAAATAGTCAGTCTTTTACTGTATGTAAAGGTACAGCAAAAAAGTAAAATGTTTATTAAATAAATTAAAAGTAGAGCCTATAATATAAATGTAAAATTATTGTTAAAATTTGTTATTCCTATTTAAAATGTATAGGTAAGAGTCAACGGGCACCAGCCCTTGGTCTCTACTACACTAAGCGGTAGGCGGAGTCAAATACTGTTTATGTAGACAATATTTACAGTCTTTATGCAATCCCTCAATTTACTTAATTTTCGGGTACCCGATAATAAAGCAAACCGTAGTCTAAATTTTACTAATATTTATTAGCAATGTCCCTAATTAAAAACTTTTATTTAGTGTATTAGTCTCACGCCTAACACGTCAGAATTAAAACATCCGAAATTTCAAAAATGTTTTTGACCCCTGTCCGAAGTTGATATCCCGAGTAATTTATGGGAGGGTGGGCGGGCACATTTTTCAAAAAGTATGCGTCCGATTTTCGAAAACGGGGTGTCGCTGGACTCGTCTCGGCGAGACGGATCTAATGATGCCAAAAATAGAAAATATTTAGTGGAAAATTTATAAATTTTCAAAGAAAATGTGGTTTTTTGAATTTTGGAAATGCCGTAGCAAGTCCAAATAAAGTCCGATGAGGCCGAGAAGCGGCTCAATCGACGCGGGGCGACGGAATCTACTAGAAAAAATTTAGTTTTGAACAACCAGTGTTCGTGGAAAATTTGGAAAATTCAAAAATGCAATTTTTTGGTGTTTTTTGGAAAATTTTGTATGGGGCGCGCGCGAAAATCAAATCCGTTTGCGCACCGTTCAATTAGCACCGAATTATCGAATCCAACGATATGTCACACTTGTAATTTTGAGGAAAATTTTTGAAATTTCTAATACCAATGTATGGGGAAAAGCACTTACCAAGTAACCTCGGTATGCTAATTTTGGACAAATCCTAAAATTTTTCAAAAAGTATGCGTCCGATTTTCGAAAACGGGGTGTCGCTGGACTCGTCTCGGCGAGACGGATCTAATGATGCCAAAAATAGAAAATATTTAGTGGAAAATTTATAAATTTTCAAAGAAAATGTGGTTTTTTGAATTTTGGAAATGCCGTAGCAAGTCCAAATAAAGTCCGATGAGGCCGAGAAGCGGCTCAATCGACGCGGGGCGACGGAATCTACTAGAAAAAATTTAGTTTTGAACAACCAGTGTTCGTGGAAAATTTGGAAAATTCAAAAATGCAATTTTTTGGTGTTTTTTGGAAAATTTTGTATGGGGCGCGCGCGAAAATCAAATCCGTTTGCGCACCGTTCAATTAGCACCGAATTATCGAATCCAACGATATGTCACACTTGTAATTTTGAGGAAAATTTTTGAAATTTCTAATACCGGGTTAGGTTAGGTTAGGTTAGGTTAGGTTAGGTTAGGTTAGGTTAGGTTAGGTTAGGTTAGGTTAGGTTAGGTTAGGTTAGGTTAGGTTAGGTTAGGTTAGGTTAGGTTAGGTTAGGTTAGGTTAGGTTAGGTTAGGTTAGGTTAGGTTAGGTTAGGTTAGGTTAGGTTAGGTTAGGTTAGGTTAGGTTAGGTTAGGTTAGGTTAGGTTAGGTTAGGTTAGGTTAGGTTAGGTTAGGTTAGGTTAGGTTAGGTTAGGTTAGGTTAGGTTAGGTTAGGTTAGGTTAGGTTAGGTTAGGTTAGGTTAGGTTAGGTTAGGTTAGGTTTTTTTTTTTTTTTTTTTTTTTTTTATAGTTCAACTATTCTCTCTTCCAATGTTTCGAAGAGGTCTTATTGTGCTATGAGCTTGTTTGTGTGCTAATTCGTATTTTCTTTTCTCTTTCTACTTTTTTTTTTTTTTTTTTTTTTTTTTTTTTTTTTTTTTTTTTTTTTTTTTTTTTTTTTTTTTTTTTTTTTTTTTTTTTTTTTCTCTTTCCTTTCTTTTCCCTTCTCCCTTTCTTTTTCTTTTCTCTTTTCCTTCTTTATATATTTACACCTATTTACCATTTTATACGTTTTGGAATAGTACCCATTACTATATAGACTATATGTATTTTTTTTTTTTTTTTTTTTTTTTTCTTTCCTCTTCTTTTTTTTTTTTTTTTTTTTTTTTTTTATTACTATATTTTTTTTTTTTTTTTATTTTTTTTTCTTTTTTTTTTTTTTTTTTTTTTTTTTTTTTTTTTTTTTTTTTATTTACAACTTATTTACAATCTATACCTTGTTCCTGGCTATTACTTGATTAGCAAGTTTGACGCAATAATCCATGAATATTTCTATTTGTGAATCATTTCCCATTATATGTGCTATAGCTGCAGACGTTAGTTTGATGTTTAGCCTTTGCTCCACCTCGAGTCGTTGCCTGTCATACACAGGACAATCTAAAATTAGATGTAATATCCCCTCAGGTACTCCGGGCTCACAGATACACGACGGGTCATCCTTGCATTTAAACCGGTGCAAATACTCCGAAAACCCGCCGTGTCCGCTTAGTATCTGGGTAGTTACCTTCGTGGGTATATGCCTGCGGATAATTTTGTATGCTTCTGACGCGACCGGGAAAAACACTTTGGTGACAGACGCTGTTTGCCCCGCCTCGTACCTACAATCCCATTTGAGGAGTGACTCCGCGCGGAGGTTACGTTTGGCGAAAGATACAGGGCACAGATCATACACTGGACGCTTTTTCGACTTTTGTGCCGCTTCTTTGGCTAATTGGTCTGCCCTCTCATTACCCTCCAACCCCGCATGAGCCTTTATCCAGAATAACTGTACCATTTTGTTCTGTTGAGATGCGATGTTCATATTTTCTCTTATTTGCACTGCTAAGGGATGGAGGGATTCCAGGTTTGTGACCGTTTGAAGGGCAGCCATCGAGTCACTGTGTATGCCATATGTATGACCGTTGTGCGTCTTTATCCACTTAGTCGCTTCGCGTATCGCCAGGAGCTCGGCCTGGTATACCGTACAGTACGTTGATAGACTATGCTTGATGGAACGGACTTCCGATTCACCGCACCAGATGGACAGCGCGGCCCCAACTCCTTCATCCGTTTTGCTACCATCGGTGTAAATCCTTACATCAAAATTACTGTTTGCCTCAACGTCTGCACGGTCCACCAGGCTTACAAAGTCCCTGCCGACACGCGACGCGGGGTGAGGAGCTTCCAGTACTGGGGCCATTCGCTCAATCTCTCTGTCTCCCAGTCCAGGCTGAAGTGCTCCCTTCTTGATCCCATATAAAGAAGCAGCTTCTTGAATACGGAGATCAAGCGGGAGCAGTCCAGCCAGTACCAGTGCCGAGCTCAAAGAGACTGTGCGATAGGCTCTGCACATTTTTTGCGCGAATCCGCGTTGGATCGCGTTGAGCTGTTTTCTTACCCCTACCTTTTCGACCGCCGGAGCCCAGACACTAGCTGCGTAGAGTATAACTGGCTCTACTGCCGCCGTGTATATCACTCTGATTATCTCAGGGTTGAGACCCCAACTCACTTTTGCAGCTCTTGATAGTTGTTGGTATATGGCCAGTGCTTTTTTACCTACGTCCTTCACGTGGCTGTTGAACGTGAGTTTCCGGTCTATGGTCAGCCCTAGGAGTTTCAGTTTGTCCGTCATATTTATTGTAATTCCGCCCATGTTGAGACGTGGGGTGTCATATTTTAGCTTCCTGGTTACCAGCATCGCATTTGTTTTGTGAGCAGCAAATTTTAGCTTATTATGAGCACCCCACTCCTCAACATGCGCGAGAGTCTCGTTGGCTTGCCTGTTTATTTGGCTGGCGACGTCCCCGTCGAAAACTAAGACGACGTCGTCAGCATAAGCCTGACAATAAATACCACGGCTTTCAAGATTTTTTAGAAGCGGGTCAAGCAGAAGGTTCCATAGAAGCGGGCCAGCTATAGACCCTTGGACGCAGCCTTTACTGGTGTTCGAGCTGACCTCTACGCCTCCATATCTTACCGTGACACTTCTGTTGGTAAGGTAGTCGTCAAAAACTTTCCTGATGTTAGCAGGACACTTTTCCTCCGCCAGTCGCAGCTTAATCATGGGCCACCATGCACTGTCAAACGCTCCTTCAATATCGAGGGAGACTACTGTTACCAGTTTTTTCTGCTCAACCTTGTTTCGAATGTGCTTTACCAGTGCATGGAGTGCGTCTTCCGTACTTTTTTGCGGCATGAAACCGTACTGGCGGGTACTTAGTTTTGGTAAGATATGGTACTTCAAACGCGCTACCAGCATTTTCTCATAAAGCTTACCGAGGATCGGCAGTAACCCTATCGGTCTGTACGATTTCGGTACGCTATAGCTGTCCTTTCCTGGCTTCTTGAGGATGATTACAATTGCCTCCTTCCATGCGCTAGGGAAGCAATGATACTGCAGACACTTATTTAGGATTCCTAAGAACAACTCTGGATCATTCCTAATCGCTCTTATACAAATGTCCGCAGTAAATCCGTCCGCTCCAGGCGCTTTCTTTGGGTTGAAAGAGTTCATCGCTGTTTCAAGCTCCGTCATTGTGAATGGAGGATCGCTTGGTTCTGCGCCGATTTCCTTATTCACCTTACTTGACTTTTCCCTGGTGATACGATGGCAGGTTCTATCGTCATTTTCGTCATCCTTTGGATAGAAAGTTTCGGTCAAAAGCTCTGCTGACTCTTTTAAGCTTAGAAACCTTCCATCTTTCTCCAGGGGTGGGTCTTCCTCCCTTTTGGAAGTCTTAGATATGACTCTGTAAATGCCCTCCCAGACTCCTTCTTTCTCCTGCTTTTCGCAAAACTCCTTCCAACTCTGAGTCTGAGCCTTTACGACCTGTTTCTCATATACCTCTTTTGCTTTCAGGTACTGTTCCACGACCGCGTTCCTTCTGTCTGGTGCTGCACATCGGATTCTTCGTTTGAGAGTGGCGACTCCCCTCTTCATCTTTTCGAGTTCTTCGGACCACCATGGTATGTTAAGCGTCTCTTTTTTCTTTTTCCTGGGGATGGCGTACTCGCACGCCTCTGTGACTAATTTATTGTAATTTTGTATGGCAAGTTCTATTTGATCTACTCTATTAATTTGGGATATTGCTTGTTTGGTTAACTTGTATTCTACTTTTAATTCTACTATTTTATCGTTAAATTTGATCCAATCTGCTTTTCTTGTATTGTAAATTCTGGTGGTTCTGTCAACGCTTAATCCCTTTGATCTTTTTAGCTTAACATCGAATATAATACCATTATGGTCTGAACTTGTGAGGTCCTCCACCACCCTCCAACTCGTTATTAGATCCAGCATATTTGGTGAGCACGCCGTCACGTCTACGAAGCTGGTATATCGTTTGCGGTCCCTGATGGTGTCGAAAGTTGGTACAGTACCCGTGTTCAATATGTGTAGGTCCATTTCGTGTAAAGTTCCGGCCATGTCATCTCCTCTGTGGTCCAGAACCCTGCTGCCCCACCATGTGCTTTTCGCATTGGCGTCTCCGCCGATGATTACATTAACAGAGTTTAAAGCTCTTAGTACCCTTTTTAACTCCTTCAAGTAAGGTTCGATGGGCGCTTCCGGTTCGAAATAGAATGACACGACCGTAACCTTCCATGCACTAGTTTTGACCTCTATCACAACTATATTGTCCGTGGTGAGCTCGGGGTGCTGTATAACATCCATGTTGGGATCAAAGACCGCTATAGCGGATTTAACCAGGATTCCGTTGGTATTTTGGTATATTCTGGCCCCTTGACGATTCTTCATTTTCTTAATATTGGCTGTGTACGGCTCCTGCAGTAGTGCTATTGCGGCTTTTCGTTTTGTCGCCTCTATGAAGAGTTCGTCGGTGGCCAATCGCTTTTTACGTAGATTTGCTTGCATAATGTGATATAGGAGCTGCGTGCGTGTGACATCCTTAGCAGTACGCAACAGCCGACCTGGCTATTGCGTCCCACCGCTTCCTTATTGGGCACTCCTGACTGAACACGTTATGGGCTGCGCGCGCCATGCCAGCCTTGCTGCAATTATGGCAGGCAGGTACCCCTCCCTCAAGCCATTCAGTGCATTCGACCCTTAAGTGGGGACCGCCGCAGTGGCTGCACAAGTCCGCAGCTTCGGTGCAGAACCTCTTACTGTGGCCGTACCCCAAACAGCGAGAGCACTGAACCAAGGGAGACTGGTCCGCCACACTAATGACTTGCAGATCTAAACGGAGGGTTCCTGAGTCAACTACGCGTTGCCATATTTTCGGAGACGTACTAATAATCACATGATTAGTGAGCGGGTTGCGAGCCCTCTTTTTATACTTAATCTCCACCCTACTTTCCAACTCGCTTAGGCCTAGGAAGACTGCCTTGTTTTGGTTCCTAACCGCCTTAATTACATCCTCGTCGCTATGTTGTTTCAGCACGCTTTTGAGAATGAGGAGCGGATCTTTGTTTTTTATGCTCTCGACTGTGAGGTGCCCTCCCTCTTTTTCCAGCCTATTCTTTAGCTTGTCTCTCTCTTCCTCGCTCCCCACTCCTATCACTACCTTGCGGCCCTTAGCCTTTCGTACATTCTTCACCTCTATCCACCCCTCTTTTGCATCCACCGCCTCTCTGACCCTCTCCAGCACTCTCTCGCCCGTTTCCTGCCCATCCTTTGAGGCAACTATTACGGAGTGGAGGGTTTCCCTCTTCTCCTTACCCCCCTGAGGTACTGATTTCCCCGATGCCACAGCTGCGTATGTAGTTTCTGCGGCCTTTTCGAGAGTCTCGGCGTGCTTATCCATTCTTTCCTTTAACTCCGACATAGCTTGATTATTACTTTGCACTAATTTTGCATGCTCTTCTAGTCTCTGCATGTACATATCTATGTTCGGATTGGGACTGCAATAGCCCACCGCGCTTCGTTCCAACCTGTCGACCTTTCGGTCGTTTTCCGACTCAACAACTAGTTGGCATAATCGGTTAAGGGCTTTGTCGATCTCCACCTTTATCTCCTTTTTTATATTGCCAGAGTTTTTCAACTGAGCTAGCGAGTGCTTTAGTATGCTGTTTGCCTCTTCAGACCTCGACTTATACGCGATAACCCTGGGGGTATTCGTCGGCGTGAGGATGTCGTTGTCCTTAAAGGACAACAGATCGTTTACGTCCGCCGAAGCGGTACTGGCTGCGGTGGCCGGAATACTAAATGTCGTATCAAAGTCGACCCTCTTCCGGGCCGGAGACCGTGCTACTCTCATCATTGTGTGATTTTATTGACTATTTACGATGCAGAGAACCTAGTGATATCGATTAAATCTAAGTTAGAACAACTTTAAAATTATTTATTTTTGGAGTATACGAAAAGTTGATATACCAAAGCAATTACTGGGTGGGTGGGGGGGCAAATTTTTCAGGTTCCTGTCGTCGGATCCCGGCGAAAGTGGTGTCGTCGGACGCGGCTCGACGAGACGGATAAGAAAAGCGAAGAAAATGAAAATGCGTAGAGGAAAATTCGGAAAATACGAAGAAAAAACCGAAATTTTAAGACAAAAATCGAAAAATTCGCGCGGATATGGGTCGCTGAGACGCCTAATGCGCCTCGGAAGATAAGGGGTGACGGAATGAAGAAGATAAATGCAAATTAAAAAGTGTCAGGTGCTCCGAAGTACCGTGGTAGCTTCGCAGCAGGGGTCTACGAGAAAACTTGTATGGAGAAATCTAAAAGGCAAAATTTTAAGTGAAAAACGGGATAAAAACTGGTGAATTTACTGAATTAGGTGCTTTTTAGTGATAAGCAAGGGATACAATGAGAATTTAGTGCAGTTTTAAGAACTTCCTAACTATGATATATCACGGTGAACGATAGCTTAGGTGGATTTTTAACTATGAAATTGTAAAAATTGCAAATTTTTCAGGTTCCTGTCGTCGGATCCCGGCGAAAGTGGTGTCGTCGGACGCGGCTCGACGAGACGGATAAGAAAAGCGAAGAAAATGAAAATGCGTAGAGGAAAATTCGGAAAATACGAAGAAAAAACCGAAATTTTAAGACAAAAATCGAAAAATTCGCGCGGATATGGGTCGCTGAGACGCCTAATGCGCCTCGGAAGATAAGGGGTGACGGAATGAAGAAGATAAATGCAAATTAAAAAGTGTCAGGTGCTCCGAAGTACCGTGGTAGCTTCGCAGCAGGGGTCTACGAGAAAACTTGTATGGAGAAATCTAAAAGGCAAAATTTTAAGTGAAAAACGGGATAAAAACTGGTGAATTTACTGAATTAGGTGCTTTTTAGTGATAAGCAAGGGATACAATGAGAATTTAGTGCAGTTTTAAGAACTTCCTAACTATGATATATCACGGTGAACGATAGCTTAGGTGGATTTTTAACTATGAAATTGTAAAAATTGCAAATTTTTCAGGTTCCTGTCGTCGGATCCCGGCGAAAGTGGTGTCGTCGGACGCGGCTCGACGAGACGGATAAGAAAAGCGAAGAAAATGAAAATGCGTAGAGGAAAATTCGGAAAATACGAAGAAAAAACCGAAATTTTAAGACAAAAATCGAAAAATTCGCGCGGATATGGGTCGCTGAGACGCCTAATGCGCCTCGGAAGATAAGGGGTGACGGAATGAAGAAGATAAATGCAAATTAAAAAGTGTCAGGTGCTCCGAAGTACCGTGGTAGCTTCGCAGCAGGGGTCTACGAGAAAACTTGTATGGAGAAATCTAAAAGGCAAAATTTTAAGTGAAAAACGGGATAAAAACTGGTGAATTTACTGAATTAGGTGCTTTTTAGTGATAAGCAAGGGATACAATGAGAATTTAGTGCAGTTTTAAGAACTTCCTAACTATGATATATCACGGTGAACGATAGCTTAGGTGGATTTTTAACTATGAAATTGTAAAAATTGCAAATTTTTCAGGTTCCTGTCGTCGGATCCCGGCGAAAGTGGTGTCGTCGGACGCGGCTCGACGAGACGGATAAGAAAAGCGAAGAAAATGAAAATGCGTAGAGGAAAATTCGGAAAATACGAAGAAAAAACCGAAATTTTAAGACAAAAATCGAAAAATTCGCGCGGATATGGGTCGCTGAGACGCCTAATGCGCCTCGGAAGATAAGGGGTGACGGAATGAAGAAGATAAATGCAAATTAAAAAGTGTCAGGTGCTCCGAAGTACCGTGGTAGCTTCGCAGCAGGGGTCTACGAGAAAACTTGTATGGAGAAATCTAAAAGGCAAAATTTTAAGTGAAAAACGGGATAAAAACTGGTGAATTTACTGAATTAGGTGCTTTTTAGTGATAAGCAAGGGATACAATGAGAATTTAGTGCAGTTTTAAGAACTTCCTAACTATGGTTAGGTTAGGTTAGGTTAGGTTAGGTTAGGTTAGGTTAGGTTAGGTTAGGTTAGGTTAGGTTAGGTTAGGTTAGGTTAGGTTAGGTTAGGTTAGGTTAGGTTAGGTTAGGTTAGGTTAGGTTAGGTTAGGTTAGGTTAGGTTAGGTTAGGTTAGGTTAGGTTAGGTTAGGTTAGGTTAGGTTAGGTTAGGTTAGGTTAGGTTAGGTTAGGTTAGGTTAGGTTAGGTTAGGTTAGGTTAGGTTAGGTTAGGTTAGGTTAGGTTAGGTTAGGTTAGGTTAGGTTAGGTTAGGTTAGGTTAGGTTAGGTTAGGTTAGGTTAGGTTAGGTTAGGTTAGGTTAGGTTAGGTTAGGTTAGGTTAGGTTAGGTTAGGTTAGGTTAGGTTAGGTTAGGTTAGGTTAGGTTAGGTTAGGTTAGGTTAGGTTAGGTTAGGTTAGGTTAGGTTAGGTTAGGTTAGGTTAGGTTAGGTTAGGTTAGGTTAGGTTAGGTTAGGTTAGGTTAGGTTAGGTTAGGTTAGGTTAGGTTAGGTTAGGTTAGGTTAGGTTAGGTTAGGTTAGGTTAGGTTAGGTTAGGTTAGGTTAGGTTAGGTTAGGTTAGGTTAGGTTAGGTTAGGTTAGGTTAGGTTAGGTTAGGTTAGGTTAGGTTAGGTTAGGTTAGGTTAGGTTAGGTTAGGTTAGGTTAGGTTAGGTTAGGTTAGGTTAGGTTAGGTTAGGTTAGGTTAGGTTAGGTTAGGTTAGGTTAGGTTAGGTTAGGTTAGGTTAGGTTAGGTTAGGTTAGGTTAGGTTAGGTTAGGTTAGGTTAGGTTAGGTTAGGTTAGGTTAGGTTAGGTTAGGTTAGGTTAGGTTAGGTTAGGTTAGGTTAGGTTAGGTTAGGTTAGGTTAGGTTAGGTTAGGTTAGGTTAGGTTAGGTTAGGTTAGGTTAGGTTAGGTTAGGTTAGGTTAGGTTAGGTTAGGTTAGGTTAGGTTAGGTTAGGTTAGGTTAGGTTAGGTTAGGTTAGGTTAGGTTAGGTTAGGTTAGGTTAGGTTAGGTTAGGTTAGGTTAGGTTAGGTTAGGTTAGGTTAGGTTAGGTTAGGTTAGGTTAGGTTAGGTTAGGTTAGGTTAGGTTAGGTTAGGTTAGGTTAGGTTAGGTTAGGTTAGGTTAGGTTAGGTTAGGTTAGGTTAGGTTAGGTTAGGTTAGGTTAGGTTAGGTTAGGTTAGGTTAGGTTAGGTTAGGTTAGGTTAGGTTAGGTTAGGTTAGGTTAGGTTAGGTTAGGTTAGGTTAGGTTAGGTTAGGTTAGGTTAGGTTAGGTTAGGTTAGGTTAGGTTAGGTTAGGTTAGGTTAGGTTAGGTTAGGTTAGGTTAGGTTAGGTTAGGTTAGGTTAGGTTAGGTTAGGTTAGGTTAGGTTAGGTTAGGTTAGGTTAGGTTAGGTTAGGTTAGGTTAGGTTAGGTTAGGTTAGGTTAGGTTAGGTTAGGTTAGGTTAGGTTAGGTTAGGTTAGGTTAGGTTAGGTTAGGTTAGGTTAGGTTAGGTTAGGTTAGGTTAGGTTAGGTTAGGTTAGGTTAGGTTAGGTTAGGTTAGGTTAGGTTAGGTTAGGTTAGGTTAGGTTAGGTTAGGTTAGGTTAGGTTAGGTTAGGTTAGGTTAGGTTAGGTTAGGTTAGGTTAGGTTAGGTTAGGTTAGGTTAGGTTAGGTTAGGTTAGGTTAGGTTAGGTTAGGTTAGGTTAGGTTAGGTTAGGTTAGGTTAGGTTAGGTTAGGTTAGGTTAGGTTAGGTTAGGTTAGGTTAGGTTAGGTTAGGTTAGGTTAGGTTAGGTTAGGTTAGGTTAGGTTAGGTTAGGTTAGGTTAGGTTAGGTTAGGTTAGGTTAGGTTAGGTTAGGTTAGGTTAGGTTAGGTTAGGTTAGGTTAGGTTAGGTTAGGTTAGGTTAGGTTAGGTTAGGTTAGGTTAGGTTAGGTTAGGTTAGGTTAGGTTAGGTTAGGTTAGGTTAGGTTAGGTTAGGTTAGGTTAGGTTAGGTTAGGTTAGGTTAGGTTAGGTTAGGTTAGGTTAGGTTAGGTTAGGTTAGGTTAGGTTAGGTTAGGTTAGGTTAGGTTAGGTTAGGTTAGGTTAGGTTAGGTTAGGTTAGGTTAGGTTAGGTTAGGTTAGGTTAGGTTAGGTTAGGTTAGGTTAGGTTAGGTTAGGTTAGGTTAGGTTAGGTTAGGTTAGGTTAGGTTAGGTTAGGTTAGGTTAGGTTAGGTTAGGTTAGGTTAGGTTAGGTTAGGTTAGGTTAGGTTAGGTTAGGTTAGGTTAGGTTAGGTTAGGTTAGGTTAGGTTAGGTTAGGTTAGGTTAGGTTAGGTTAGGTTAGGTTAGGTTAGGTTAGGTTAGGTTAGGTTAGGTTAGGTTAGGTTAGGTTAGGTTAGGTTAGGTTAGGTTAGGTTAGGTTAGGTTAGGTTAGGTTAGGTTAGGTTAGGTTAGGTTAGGTTAGGTTAGGTTAGGTTAGGTTAGGTTAGGTTAGGTTAGGTTAGGTTAGGTTAGGTTAGGTTAGGTTAGGTTAGGTTAGGTTAGGTTAGGTTAGGTTAGGTTAGGTTAGGTTAGGTTAGGTTAGGTTAGGTTAGGTTAGGTTAGGTTAGGTTAGGTTAGGTTAGGTTAGGTTAGGTTAGGTTAGGTTAGGTTAGGTTAGGTTAGGTTAGGTTAGGTTAGGTTAGGTTAGGTTAGGTTAGGTTAGGTTAGGTTAGGTTAGGTTAGGTTAGGTTAGGTTAGGTTAGGTTAGGTTAGGTTAGGTTAGGTTAGGTTAGGTTAGGTTAGGTTAGGTTAGGTTAGGTTAGGTTAGGTTAGGTTAGGTTAGGTTAGGTTAGGTTAGGTTAGGTTAGGTTAGGTTAGGTTAGGTTAGGTTAGGTTAGGTTAGGTTAGGTTAGGTTAGGTTAGGTTAGGTTAGGTTAGGTTAGGTTAGGTTAGGTTAGGTTAGGTTAGGTTAGGTTAGGTTAGGTTAGGTTAGGTTAGGTTAGGTTAGGTTAGGTTAGGTTAGGTTAGGTTAGGTTAGGTTAGGTTAGGTTAGGTTAGGTTAGGTTAGGTTAGGTTAGGTTAGGTTAGGTTAGGTTAGGTTAGGTTAGGTTAGGTTAGGTTAGGTTAGGTTAGGTTAGGTTAGGTTAGGTTAGGTTAGGTTAGGTTAGGTTAGGTTAGGTTAGGTTAGGTTAGGTTAGGTTAGGTTAGGTTAGGTTAGGTTAGGTTAGGTTAGGTTAGGTTAGGTTAGGTTAGGTTAGGTTAGGTTAGGTTAGGTTAGGTTAGGTTAGGTTAGGTTAGGTTAGGTTAGGTTAGGTTAGGTTAGGTTAGGTTAGGTTAGGTTAGGTTAGGTTAGGTTAGGTTAGGTTAGGTTAGGTTAGGTTAGGTTAGGTTAGGTTAGGTTAGGTTAGGTTAGGTTAGGTTAGGTTAGGTTAGGTTAGGTTAGGTTAGGTTAGGTTAGGTTAGGTTAGGTTAGGTTAGGTTAGGTTAGGTTAGGTTAGGTTAGGTTAGGTTAGGTTAGGTTAGGTTAGGTTAGGTTAGGTTAGGTTAGGTTAGGTTAGGTTAGGTTAGGTTAGGTTAGGTTAGGTTAGGTTAGGTTAGGTTAGGTTAGGTTAGGTTAGGTTAGGTTAGGTTAGGTTAGGTTAGGTTAGGTTAGGTTAGGTTAGGTTAGGTTAGGTTAGGTTAGGTTAGGTTAGGTTAGGTTAGGTTAGGTTAGGTTAGGTTAGGTTAGGTTAGGTTAGGTTAGGTTAGGTTAGGTTAGGTTAGGTTAGGTTAGGTTAGGTTAGGTTAGGTTAGGTTAGGTTAGGTTAGGTTAGGTTAGGTTAGGTTAGGTTAGGTTAGGTTAGGTTAGGTTAGGTTAGGTTAGGTTAGGTTAGGTTAGGTTAGGTTAGGTTAGGTTAGGTTAGGTTAGGTTAGGTTAGGTTAGGTTAGGTTAGGTTAGGTTAGGTTAGGTTAGGTTAGGTTAGGTTAGGTTAGGTTAGGTTAGGTTAGGTTAGGTTAGGTTAGGTTAGGTTAGGTTAGGTTAGGTTAGGTTAGGTTAGGTTAGGTTAGGTTAGGTTAGGTTAGGTTAGGTTAGGTTAGGTTAGGTTAGGTTAGGTTAGGTTAGGTTAGGTTAGGTTAGGTTAGGTTAGGTTAGGTTAGGTTAGGTTAGGTTAGGTTAGGTTAGGTTAGGTTAGGTTAGGTTAGGTTAGGTTAGGTTAGGTTAGGTTAGGTTAGGTTAGGTTAGGTTAGGTTAGGTTAGGTTAGGTTAGGTTAGGTTAGGTTAGGTTAGGTTAGGTTAGGTTAGGTTAGGTTAGGTTAGGTTAGGTTAGGTTAGGTTAGGTTAGGTTAGGTTAGGTTAGGTTAGGTTAGGTTAGGTTAGGTTAGGTTAGGTTAGGTTAGGTTAGGTTAGGTTAGGTTAGGTTAGGTTAGGTTAGGTTAGGTTAGGTTAGGTTAGGTTAGGTTAGGTTAGGTTAGGTTAGGTTAGGTTAGGTTAGGTTAGGTTAGGTTAGGTTAGGTTAGGTTAGGTTAGGTTAGGTTAGGTTAGGTTAGGTTAGGTTAGGTTAGGTTAGGTTAGGTTAGGTTAGGTTAGGTTAGGTTAGGTTAGGTTAGGTTAGGTTAGGTTAGGTTAGGTTAGGTTAGGTTAGGTTAGGTTAGGTTAGGTTAGGTTAGGTTAGGTTAGGTTAGGTTAGGTTAGGTTAGGTTAGGTTAGGTTAGGTTAGGTTAGGTTAGGTTAGGTTAGGTTAGGTTAGGTTAGGTTAGGTTAGGTTAGGTTAGGTTAGGTTAGGTTAGGTTAGGTTAGGTTAGGTTAGGTTAGGTTAGGTTAGGTTAGGTTAGGTTAGGTTAGGTTAGGTTAGGTTAGGTTAGGTTAGGTTAGGTTAGGTTAGGTTAGGTTAGGTTAGGTTAGGTTAGGTTAGGTTAGGTTAGGTTAGGTTAGGTTAGGTTAGGTTAGGTTAG
>OX376154.1:28263337-28268337 GCA_947363495.1 Euzophera pinguis
ACTGTTAAGTTGCTCCCTTCGTTTAATAATTTTTCTTTAATTTTTTGCAACTCATTTATATCCTTACACCCGATTATCACCTTCTGGTCCTTTGACTTCCTCATCACATCTACCCTGGTTCCTTCCTCGGTCGCATTTATGACTTTTTTGATTTTATTTAACACCTTCTCTCCTGTATCAAAGTCATCCTTTGAGGCGACGACTACCGAGTGCATGGCTGCGCCTTTCCTTGGCTCTCCTTTTGGGGGACCGGCCACTACACTCGCGTATGTCGTCGCCTCCTTTCCTTTACTTTGCTTAACCATTTCCGATAACTCTTTCATATATTTTCTATTTTCTATCAATATGTTCCTATTTTCTCTAATTTCTTGTATCAAACATCCTTCTACTTCATTATTCGTTTTGCTGGCCGAGGATTGTATCTTTTCCGTCTTTGCCTCCACTTCCAAAACCAACTCGAACATAGTCGATAGTATTTTAAGTACATTTTCTTTTATAGACGTTTTTATATTACCGGATTGTTCCAATTGGGATTTACCTTCTTGGAGCAACCGGAACGCCTTGGATGTTGCACTTTTATCCCCCGTATCTCTCTCCTCCAAAGAACCATATACAGACGCTGTCACTCCCCGAGGAGACTTCTCTGCCGGTCCAGCAACGTCATTTTCCTGGTCTGTGGATTTTTTAACAGTCCTTTGCTTTTTCATCTTTATTATAGTTTTATCTGGCGCGGCATGTACGTCAGATATCATCTCAGGAGAGTATACGAGCGTCCGCTTAGGCTTCGGGGTGTGAAACATCTTGATAGGTCGAGTTGTTTGTTTAATTAGATGTGATAATTTGGAAGTCAATTATTGGAATAAATCACGGTTAAAATGTAAATTTGTAAAAGTTGTATATAGTTTTTTAAAATATTTGTAAAATCAGTAGTGTAAATAAATAATGTAATAGTAGTTAGTTAAAAAATTTGTAATTATTAATTATTTTTATCACAGTAGTCTATTTATTTAAAATGTATATTTATAGTATAGTATAGTATAGTTTAGGCTATAAGTTGCATGTATAGAGTGCAACTTATAGTAAACAATGTTAATACAATAAAACTTTGTCAGTGCTAAAATTACTCAAGCTAACTACCACGTTTGTGGGCACCTGCCCTGTCTTATGTATACTGAATTGTAGCACTTTAGTAGGCGGAGTCAACAACGAATTATGTTATAATTCTAATGTTACTTGTTTTTGTTTCAGATGCACCAGCATACACCGTGAGTACAGCAAGGAAATCAACAATATTCCCTACAAGTCAACAATTGCAATGTCATTAAAACAAGATACTTAAGTAATTTTTATTCTTGTTAGTCCGCTATAAACAAGTTTTCTATAGCGGGGTCGATTGAAAAAGGTGTGACTCACGCAGTCTACGTGTCAAGATTTAAAATAAACGAGATTTTCAAAAAATGTTATTGACCCCTGTCCGAAAGTTGATATCCCAAATGAAATAAGGGTGGGCGGGGGGGCGAATTTTTCAAAAAGTGTGTGGCCGATTCTCAAAAACGAGGTGTCGTTGGACTCGTCTCGGCGAGACGGATCTAATAATGCCAAAAACAGAAAATTTTTAGAGGAAAATTTATAAATTCTCAAAGAAAATGTAGTTTTTTGAATTTTGGAATTGCCGTAGCAAGTCCAAATATAGTCCAATGAGACCGAGAAGCGGCTCAATAGACGCGGGGCGACGGAATCTACTAGAATAAATTTGATTTTGAACAACCAGTGTTCGTGGAAAATTTGGAAAATTCGAAAATGCAAAATTTATGTGTTTTTTGGAAAAATTTGTATGGGGCGCGCGAGAAAATTAAATCCGTATGCGCACCGTTTAAATAGCGCCAAATTATCGAATCCAACGATGTATCACACTTATATGTTAGATGAAAATTTTTGAAAATTCTAATGTCAATGTATGGAAAAAGCACTTACCAAGTAACCTCGGTATGCTTATTTTGGACAAATGTACGAATTTTTCAAAAAGTGTGTGGCCGATTCTCAAAAACGAGGTGTCGTTGGACTCGTCTCGGCGAGACGGATCTAATAATGCCAAAAACAGAAAATTTTTAGAGGAAAATTTATAAATTCTCAAAGAAAATGTAGTTTTTTGAATTTTGGAATTGCCGTAGCAAGTCCAAATATAGTCCAATGAGACCGAGAAGCGGCTCAATAGACGCGGGGCGACGGAATCTACTAGAATAAATTTGATTTTGAACAACCAGTGTTCGTGGAAAATTTGGAAAATTCGAAAATGCAAAATTTATGTGTTTTTTGGAAAAATTTGTATGGGGCGCGCGAGAAAATTAAATCCGTATGCGCACCGTTTAAATAGCGCCAAATTATCGAATCCAACGATGTATCACACTTATATGTTAGATGAAAATTTTTGAAAATTCTAATGTCAATGTATGGAAAAAGCACTTACCAAGTAACCTCGGTATGCTTATTTTGGACAAATGTACGAATTTTTCAAAAAGTGTGTGGCCGATTCTCAAAAACGAGGTGTCGTTGGACTCGTCTCGGCGAGACGGATCTAATAATGCCAAAAACAGAAAATTTTTAGAGGAAAATTTATAAATTCTCAAAGAAAATGTAGTTTTTTGAATTTTGGAATTGCCGTAGCAAGTCCAAATATAGTCCAATGAGACCGAGAAGCGGCTCAATAGACGCGGGGCGACGGAATCTACTAGAATAAATTTGATTTTGAACAACCAGTGTTCGTGGAAAATTTGGAAAATTCGAAAATGCAAAATTTATGTGTTTTTTGGAAAAATTTGTATGGGGCGCGCGAGAAAATTAAATCCGTATGCGCACCGTTTAAATAGCGCCAAATTATCGAATCCAACGATGTATCACACTTATATGTTAGATGAAAATTTTTGAAAATTCTAATGTCAATGTATGGAAAAAGCACTTACCAAGTAACCTCGGTATGCTTATTTTGGACAAATGTACGAATTTTTCAAAAAGTGTGTGGCCGATTCTCAAAAACGAGGTGTCGTTGGACTCGTCTCGGCGAGACGGATCTAATAATGCCAAAAACAGAAAATTTTTAGAGGAAAATTTATAAATTCTCAAAGAAAATGTAGTTTTTTGAATTTTGGAATTGCCGTAGCAAGTCCAAATATAGTCCAATGAGACCGAGAAGCGGCTCAATAGACGCGGGGCGACGGAATCTACTAGAATAAATTTGATTTTGAACAACCAGTGTTCGTGGAAAATTTGGAAAATTCGAAAATGCAAAATTTATGTGTTTTTTGGAAAAATTTGTATGGGGCGCGCGAGAAAATTAAATCCGTATGCGCACCGTTTAAATAGCGCCAAATTATCGAATCCAACGATGTATCACACTTATATGTTAGATGAAAATTTTTGAAAATTCTAATGTCAATGTATGGAAAAAGCACTTACCAAGTAACCTCGGTATGCTTATTTTGGACAAATGTACGAATTTTTCAAAAAGTGTGTGGCCGATTCTCAAAAACGAGGTGTCGTTGGACTCGTCTCGGCGAGACGGATCTAATAATGCCAAAAACAGAAAATTTTTAGAGGAAAATTTATAAATTCTCAAAGAAAATGTAGTTTTTTGAATTTTGGAATTGCCGTAGCAAGTCCAAATATAGTCCAATGAGACCGAGAAGCGGCTCAATAGACGCGGGGCGACGGAATCTACTAGAATAAATTTGATTTTGAACAACCAGTGTTCGTGGAAAATTTGGAAAATTCGAAAATGCAAAATTTATGTGTTTTTTGGAAAAATTTGTATGGGGCGCGCGAGAAAATTAAATCCGTATGCGCACCGTTTAAATAGCGCCAAATTATCGAATCCAACGATGTATCACACTTATATGTTAGATGAAAATTTTTGAAAATTCTAATGGGTTAGGTTAGGTTAGGTTAGGTTAGGTTAGGTTAGGTTAGGTTAGGTTAGGTTAGGTTAGGTTAGGTTAGGTTAGGTTAGGTTAGGTTAGGTTAGGTTAGGTTAGGTTAGGTTAGGTTAGGTTAGGTTAGGTTAGGTTAGGTTAGGTTAGGTTAGGTTAGGTTAGGTTAGGTTAGGTTAGGTTAGGTTAGGTTAGGTTAGGTTAGGTTAGGTTAGGTTAGGTTAGGTTAGGTTAGGTTAGGTTAGGTTAGGTTAGGTTAGGTTAGGTTAGGTTAGGTTAGGTTAGGTTAGGTTAGGTTAGGTTAGGTTAGGTTAGGTTAGGTTAGGTTAGGTTAGGTTAGGTTAGGTTAGGTTAGGTTAGGTTAGGTTAGGTTAGGTTAGGTTAGGTTAGGTTAGGTTAGGTTAGGTTAGGTTAGGTTAGGTTAGGTTAGGTTAGGTTAGGTTAGGTTAGGTTAGGTTAGGTTAGGTTAGGTTAGGTTAGGTTAGGTTAGGTTAGGTTAGGTTAGGTTAGGTTAGGTTAGGTTAGGTTAGGTTAGGTTAGGTTAGGTTAGGTTAGGTTAGGTTAGGTTAGGTTAGGTTAGGTTAGGTTAGGTTAGGTTAGGTTAGGTTAGGTTAGGTTAGGTTAGGTTAGGTTAGGTTAGGTTAGGTTAGGTTAGGTTAGGTTAGGTTAGGTTAGGTTAGGTTAGGTTAGGTTAGGTTAGGTTAGGTTAGGTTAGGTTAGGTTAGGTTAGGTTAGGTTAGGTTAGGTTAGGTTAGGTTAGGTTAGGTTAGGTTAGGTTAGGTTAGGTTAGGTTAGGTTAGGTTAGGTTAGGTTAGGTTAGGTTAGGTTAGGTTAGGTTAGGTTAGGTTAGGTTAGGTTAGGTTAGGTTAGGTTAGGTTAGGTTAGGTTAGGTTAGGTTAGGTTAGGTTAGGTTAGGTTAGGTTAGGTTAGGTTAGGTTAGGTTAGGTTAGGTTAGGTTAGGTTAGGTTAGGTTAGGTTAGGTTAGGTTAGGTTAGGTTAGGTTAGGTTAGGTTAGGTTAGGTTAGGTTAGGTTAGGTTAGGTTAGGTTAGGTTAGGTTAGGTTAGGTTAGGTTAGGT
>OX376154.1:28273337-28280186 GCA_947363495.1 Euzophera pinguis
CCCTGGCTTGGGTTTCTATCTCGATGGCGTGATTGCCGTCAAAGATCAGGATCACATCATCTGCAAAGGCCTGTACGCGTGTTCCTTTGCCTTCTAGTTCTTTTAGGAGGGGGTCTAAAAGCAGGTTCCAGAGTATTGGGCCTGCAATGGATCCCTGGATGCATCCTTTTGTTGGTTTGACGGTTTTTTCCTGTCCGCCATATCTTACAGAAACCTTCCTGTTTTGTAGATAGCTGTCGAGAATCCTTCTGATACCTATCGGGCAACACTCCTCAGCGAGTCTGAGCACCACCGCCGGCCACCAGGCGTTGTCGAAGGCCCCCTCTATGTCCAGTGACACCACCGTGACGATTTTCTTTTCAGCGAGTTTGGTTCTTACGTGTTCCATCAGGGCATAGAGGGAGTCTTCGGTACTCCTCTGCGGCGTGAATCCGTACTGGTGCTTGCTCATTCTCGGAAGGAGGTGATGCTTCAGCCGTGCGACCACCATTTTTTCCAGTATTTTACCCAATATTGGCAGTAGGCCAATAGGTCTGTAAGCTTTTGGGGTCGTGTAGGCATCCTTTGCTGGCTTCTTCAAGACAATGACTACGGCCTCTTTCCATTGCGTGGGAAAATGGCTACACGCCAGGCACACATTCATAAGGGCCAGAAAGAGATCTGGGTCCCTTCCTATTACCCTCATGCAAATGTCTGCCGTGAAGCCATCCACCCCTGGAGCCTTCTTGGGGTTGAAAGATTCGGTCGCCGCCTTTAGTTCGGCTTCTGTGAATGGTTGTTCGCAATTGTTTTGGTCACTCGCATTAACATTTTTTGCTTTTGTTCTAGAGTCTCGGTGTTTGGCGTTATCTTCGCTCTCCGAGTCTTTCTGGTAGAACGTATTAGCAAGCAGTTCGGCCGACTCTCTCATCGTTAGGCTCTTGCCTTCCTTTTGCAATGGTACGTCCTCCTCTCTCTTTGACGTCTTCATTAGGACCCTGTATATACCGTCCCAGACGGTCTCTTTCTCCTGTTTGCCGCAGAACTCTCGCCAGCTATCCACTTTTGCCTCCTTTACCTTGTCTTGATATTCTTTTTTGTTTTTCAGGTATTCATCGACTACAGCTGCTCTACGGACGGGTGCTGCGTTCCGGATCCTGTTTTTCAAGGTTGTGACCTTGGCTTTCAACACTGCCAACTCGTCGGACCACCACGGTGAGGTAAGTACTTCTTTATTCTTCTTTTTAGGTATTGCGTGTGTACAGGCTTCTGTAACTATTGCAGTTATTTTTTCTACCATGCAATCTATTTCCTCCTTATTTTTAATTTGGTTTACCACTGTTGCCGAAATATTGTTTTCTAATTTCAATTGATCTAGTTTCTCAAAGAATTTTTGCCAATTAGCTTTTTTTGTATTATAACGCCTAGTGGTTCTTTGAATCTCTATCCCTTTAGAATTTTGCAGTCTCACCTGAAAAGTTATTCCATTGTGGTCCGAATCGATGAAATCTTCGTCAATCTCCCAACCTTCGATCCTCCCGAGCACCCCCGCCGTACATGCCGTTATATCGACGAAGCTCGTATACCTCTTCCCGTTTCTGATAGTATCAAAGGTGGGTATACTGCCTGCATTCAAGACATTTAGGTCCATCTCGTTTAGTGCACTTGCCATCTCAATTCCCCTACTATCTATTATAGGGCTGCCCCACCACGAGCTCTTCGCATTTGCGTCTCCCCCTATTATGGCATGTGCTGGCCTCAGTTGGTTCATGATCTTTTTTATTTGGTTTAAGTATGGCGTTATGGGTACGTTCGGTTCGAAGTAGTACGATACTACCACCATCCTCCAGGCCACAGTTGCTATCTCAATCACAACAATATTCTTTGTCGTCAACTCTGGATATTGCGTGACTGCGACATCTCGATTGAAGACAGCTATTGCTGCCTTGTTTTTGCCTGCGTTGTTACTGGTGTCCTGGAAGATTCTCACGCCCCTTCTACCCTTCATCACTGTGTTTTCGCCAACATAAGGCTCCTGGAGAAGCGCTACGTCCATTTTTCTTTTTCCGGCCTCTATTAGCAGCTCCTCGGTTGCCAATTGCTTTCTTTGGAGGTTCGCTTGCGCGAACTTGTAGTTCCTTAGGCTGCCCTTAGCAATAGGCTACACTTGATCGAGCTATGGCATCCCATTTCTGCCTAATTGGGCATTCGGAGTCGAAGGCGTTATGGTTGGTAACCGCATATTTGGCCTTGTTGCAATTTCGGCAGTTTGGAGGGGCTCCGTCCGTTGATTCCGGGCACTCTGTCTTTAGGTGCGGTCCTCCGCAGTGGCTGCATAAGTCCGCCGGTTCAGTGCAGATACGCTTACCATGCCCAAAGCCAAGGCAGCGTGTGCACTGTATCAGCGGGGTCTGGTCTTCCACTTTTATGCGCTGAATATCTATACTGACCACACCTTTAGTTGTCGCCCGTTGCCATAATTTCGGGGAAACCCTGATGACAATATGGGATACATGTGGGTTCCTCAGCTTGCGCCTGTAGCGGAATTCAATTTTTTCTTCTTCCTTCCCTAAGCCGGTAAACAAGTCCCTATTTTGGTTTTTCAAGGCCGTAACGATATCTTCGTCCGAATTGACATTAAAGACGCCCTTTAGGATTAGCAGTGGATCCTTATTTTTAGCTTCATCTACATTCAAGTGCTCCTTTTCTTTTTCCAACTTATTCTTCAGCTTTTCCCTTTCCTCTTTCGTACCTACCCCAATTATTACTTTTCTATCTTTGGCTTTCCTTACATTTTTAACCTCGATCCAACCTTCCTTGGCATCAACGGCTTTCCTCACTCTTTCCAATATCATATCTCCCGTTTCTGTGTCGTCTTTTGAGGTAATTACGACTGAGTGAAGAGTCTCCCTAGTCGCCATTTTTGCTTTAAGAGCGCCAAGAGGAGGACCCGCCACCACGTTAGCGTAGGAAGCCGCGGTCGCTCCTTCTAGCGCCTCCTTATGCCTGGCCATTTGCTCTCTCAACTCAGTCATATTTTTATTGCTCTCTTGCAAGAGTCTAGTATGCTCCTCCATTTTTTGCACGTAAGTACTCATTGCTTCGTTTGTCGCTACAGTGGAGCCAGATCCCTGGGAAGAAACTCCCTTGCTTGGCGTTTCCTTTTTCTTGTTTGCGCTAAGTGCACCTTTTCTTTCTGTTTCAGATTCCAGAACAAGTTTGCAGAACCTACGAAGAGCCTTTACCACCTCCATCTTGATTGTACCTTTTAGGTTTCTTGCATTATCAAGATGGGTTATGGCGTGATTAAGAAGGCCCCTAGCTTCCACCGTTCTGCAACCCCCTTCAGGCGGTGCTTTGGTGTATATCTCCGCAAAGACCTCCTTCTCCTTTGAGATCGCTGTCTTTGTATCTACGGGGCCGGCCCGTTTCGTTATTTTGCTTGCTGCCGTGGCGTTTGTCTGAGGGCTTACACTCTTACTCTTGCCCTCAAAATGACTCTTCATTTTGTCCACGCTCTGTCTTCCACTGTCGACTGTTTCTCGTGACACAGGTTTGCACGGGGATCTCGAGACAAACATTTTGATGGCATGAGTCAAGGTATATAAGGGTTTGTATAAGTGGTATACTTATATACCGTCTAATAAAATATAAATAAAAAATATAAAAATAAAAGCAATAAAATAACTTAATATATAAAATACCAAATAAAAGGCAAAAGGTCAACAATAACACACTATCCGTGTAGAGTCAACTTGATAGGGTCGGCGTATAATCAGTATACAGGACTATTTGTCATAATATCGTATAATCAATTTGATTTTGTCAGATTAAATAGACTCTACTCTGACTGTAGATTTGTTGCGTACTAAAACCAGTGTTTGGCAGTGTCAGATACTCTTTATTTTATACAATTGAATTTCTCAAATTTAATAAATTTTTAAAGTGCTCTACATAGAGTACGACTTTAGCGTCAAGATAGTAACTAACAATACCATAAATCATAAATGTCAAATAGCAGACAAAATTAATGTGACTACTTTGTCTGAGCTCTAGGTAGAGTTCCAGGGTGTACGTGCTCTATAAATCAGAGCGCGTATCTTAAAATATTGAAAGCAAAAAATTTTTTCCTTAACTCTACTTGGACTCTACCTAGAGTCGTTCACGTGGTCTCGTTAGAGAGCCGCCGTCGAGCCCTATATACCACAAAAAGTCCCGACTCTGTAGCCCCAACAGGAGCCGAGATATGCCCGGTTTAGTTTTTCCAATATGGCGGACAAAATGGCCGCCGTATTTTGAAACCCCTATATCTCCCCCAATATTGGTCCTACAGACTCGGGAATTTCTCCACTATGGTCGTCTTCACCCACCCTACCGAACTACAACCCCGACTCGGAAAAATAAATTTTTCCGCCACCCAAAATTTTTCTAAGTCGAAGTGCGTTTTTAGGGGTAGGGGGATGAAACTCCGTCCAAATGATAGTGGAGGGTACGAAGGGTAACGCTCTAGTCGTTACCGTGGGGGGGGTTTAAGGGGGGGGGACCAGGATAAAAATATTATTTTTGTCCTACGACCCCTAGTTTCCGAGATATCCGGGTTACAAGGTTATGGGGAGCTAGGGAGGGAAAACCATACGTTTAAAAACGAATCTTCTCCCTTCCTATTGATCTTAAAATTTTTACTAAAGGCTTAAGTTGACCAAATTATTGATGTTTGCAAGTTTATATAATTTTGAGTTTATAATTCCATAAGGGTTGCTTACAATTAATTCCTAAATAAGGGGGATGAAAAGTTGACGACGGTAAAAAACTTCAATTGCTTGCTTCGGCTGTTCCAAATGCTCCAAAAATTTGGGAAAAATTTACAGAGGTTCAGGATTAACCAAACTATTTTTTGAAATTTTTTCCCGCGGGGTAGGTCAAACTAGGGTTGAAACCCGGATATCCCGGAATTCCGACACTCCCGTGGTTTTTAACATAAGCGCCCCGTGTGAGGGCTTGTTTTAACGGGAATTTGCCCACGAATTTAATTATAATTTTTAAAATATTTATTTTCTTAATAATTTTCTGAAATAATACCAAAAAACACAAAATAATAGGTTATAAAATCAATAAAATTACTAGTGGCCACAATATAGTCCGATTACAAAAATTTTTTCTTGTAGAATATTCTACTTGTCGGTGCCTCTCCAGATTCTGTGTCGTCCGTCCCCTCCAGATGTTCCTTAGGGATGCACGTGTCGGGCACGTGTATCCTTACCAACTTAAAAAATTTGTAATTCGACAACCCTGTTTCAGAAAAATCTGAAAATCAGTAGGCTTATAGCAGAGTCTTCAAACTTAATTTTGAAGTAATAAAATTTAGGGGTTGTCGATTTGGTTTCCGAGTTTTTGGGGGTTAAAGTCCGGATAACATAAAAACCTTAATTACTTGTCAGGGGATGGTCCGATTTTGACACTCGATACGTCGTTGAATAGGGCTCGACGTCCACTATCCCGGGCCGCTTCCAGAATCTTCCTAAGTCTTCCCGTTTTTCTTCCCAATTAAGGTTAGAAACGTGGTTTTCGGTTGTAACTCAGGAACCCCTGGGCAGAAAAATCCAAAAATCACCAGGGCTGTAGATCTCCCAAAGGCGCTCCGAATAGCAGTCCAAGACACGTGGGGTATCGATCTCGTTTCCGAGATATCCGCGTTTGAAGGTTCAAATTTTTTAGGTTAGTCACTTTTTCCCGTATATAATTTCTCCCCAGGGAGATTTTTGAAAATAAACTTCACCAGCACTTCACAATCACAATTACGCGTATTTTGACGTATTACTTGTTTAAATACGACGATTTTTGCCCTTTTTCGATAATTTTCGAGCGCGGAGCGGCTTAAAATCGTGGCGTTCGTGACGGCGGTCAGAGCGCAACTGGTTAGGTTAGGTTA
Source organism: Euzophera pinguis (assembly GCA_947363495.1). Lineage (NCBI taxonomy): Eukaryota > Metazoa > Arthropoda > Insecta > Lepidoptera > Pyralidae > Euzophera > Euzophera pinguis. The sequence goes on from OX376154.1 coordinate 28,279,246, forward strand.
GGTTAGGTTAGGTTAGGTTAGGTTAGGTTAGGTTAGGTTAGGTTAGGTTAGGTTAGGTTAGGTTAGGTTAGGTTAGGTTAGGTTAGGTTAGGTTAGGTTAGGTTAGGTTAGGTTAGGTTAGGTTAGGTTAGGTTAGGTTAGGTTAGGTTAGGTTAGGTTAGGTTAGGTTAGGTTAGGTTAGGTTAGGTTAGGTTAGGTTAGGTTAGGTTAGGTTAGGTTAGGTTAGGTTAGGTTAGGTTAGGTTAGGTTAGGTTAGGTTAGGTTAGGTTAGGTTAGGTTAGGTTAGGTTAGGTTAGGTTAGGTTAGGTTAGGTTAGGTTAGGTTAGGTTAGGTTAGGTTAGGTTAGGTTAGGTTAGGTTAGGTTAGGTTAGGTTAGGTTAGGTTAGGTTAGGTTAGGTTAGGTTAGGTTAGGTTAGGTTAGGTTAGGTTAGGTTAGGTTAGGTTAGGTTAGGTTAGGTTAGGTTAGGTTAGGTTAGGTTAGGTTAGGTTAGGTTAGGTTAGGTTAGGTTAGGTTAGGTTAGGTTAGGTTAGGTTAGGTTAGGTTAGGTTAGGTTAGGTTAGGTTAGGTTAGGTTAGGTTAGGTTAGGTTAGGTTAGGTTAGGTTAGGTTAGGTTAGGTTAGGTTAGGTTAGGTTAGGTTAGGTTAGGTTAGGTTAGGTTAGGTTAGGTTAGGTTAGGTTAGGTTAGGTTAGGTTAGGTTAGGTTAGGTTAGGTTAGGTTAGGTTAGGTTAGGTTAGGTTAGGTTAGGTTAGGTTAGGTTAGGTTAGGTTAGGTTAGGTTAGGTTAGGTTAGGTTAGGTTAGGTTAGGTTAGGTTAGGTTAGGTTAGGTTAGGTTAGGTTAGGTTAGGTTAGGTTAGGTTAGGTTAGGTTAGGTTAGGTTAGGTTAGGTTAGGTTAGGTTAGGTTAGGTTAGGTTAGGTTAGGTTAGGTTAGGTTAGGTTAG